>JBAMJV010004079.1:0-33533 GCA_037951105.1 Echinarachnius parma
TTGGGTATACGGGGATGTGCCGCTGGGAAGGGTGACTTTTTCAAGAAAGATCCTTAGACATGGGTCCCCTTTTCATTAAAAAAATCCTTAAGACATGCGGGTCCCTTTTTTCATTTATTCCTTTCCCCTCTTTTCTCCCTCATTTTCTCCGGGATTTTGGGATTTTCCGCTGTGAAATTGCTAAAATTTTCAAGCTCGCTCCGCTCCGCTCGCATACATAATATTTCACAACGTCGGGTGATTATATTACCCTTCATAACGCCATATCATAAGTAATAAAACGAATATACCCATACAATAATTGAAACAAATGGCAATTTTCCGCTGTGAAATAGGTAAAATTTTCAAGCTCGCTCCGCTCGCTCGCATATAAAATATTTCACAACGTCGGGTGATTGTATTTCCCTTTATAACGCCATATCATAAGTAATAAAACGAATATAGCCATACAGTAATTGAAATAAATGGCAATTTTCCGCTGTGAAATAGGTAAAATTTTCAAGCTCGCTCCGCTCGCTCGCATACATAATATTTCACAACGTCGGGTGATTATATTACCCTTCATAACGCCATAATAAGTAATACAACGAATATACCCATACAATAATTGAAACAAATCTACTGGCCCAAAAGGGCCTGTTAAAAAAAACCGTGAGTGTGGAGCCCTGAATGAGTGCATATTATGTGACACATATCTAGGGTTAATCACTTGATCGAGTGATAGATCAATTGCCTTTGGAAAAGAAAATGAATCAATGTAAAATAAAAATAATAAAAAATTAAAAAAAAGAGTTGGACTCGGACTCGGTCTCGGACTCGGATGGTCTGACTCGGACTCGGACTCGGACTCGGATGGTCTGGACTCGGTCTCGGTCTCGGACTCGGACAGTCTGGACTCGGACTCGGTCTCGGACTCGGATTGGGTGGACTCGGATACAACACTGCCCGTTGCAGAAAGAGATAAAATCGATCGTAAGTTGCAATCGATTGTATCTCTTTCTGCAACGGGGCCTAGATGATGCACGGTTAGGTCGGATTTGAGCGATGGACAGGCAGCATGAAGTAGGAACTCCATAAAAATGATTGAAAAAAAAAATAAATTAAGTATTATGGCGTAAATATTCATTTTGAATGAACGCCAAAATAACAAAACAACAACAATAACCATGTACTGTATAGATGTGGATAGGGGGAGAAGCCCACACGATGATTTTGTTGATGTCTTGTGTTGTGGTGCTGTTTGTAAAGGCACATGTAATACCATGTTGTTGTTTGGACGCCGGCTGTTTATCTTGTTAACATATACTTATAACATACCTTGTTGTAGGCTTAAAGTTTTACCTAACTTATTTGTCCCTGTAACGTCGTTGATATCTGTATTCTATGGTGTTGTTGATGTCATAGTATAATACACTACTCAACAAAAGTTAAGGATCACTTTTTATTTTTTATTTTTTTAAAATGACATACTCCTGAATGACCTCAAACACACTGTTATCAATATCACACGTGGTTCAGTTGTTGCATAATGTCTCTTGCATCATTTTTGTATTCCAATGAGGACACCATCTAGTCAAACAAAAAATGAAAGAACTAGGTATATACAAGGAGTTACTAGTAACTCCTTGGTATATATAGACCTCACTTATAGCTTGGAAAAAATACAAGTTAAGAAAAAAAAGTGATCCTTAACTTTTTTTGAGTAGTATATAGTTGCTGGAAATTGCTGATGTTATACACATATATAATTTACCCTCTCGTCATGTGTTTGTGCACATTTTGCGAGAGGTTTGATTGATTCATGCAATACCTTTTAGTCATTAGTTATGCTGGTTTTCATAGGCGTACCAGGGGCAGCGGAGCCGGGGGCCTGGGCGGTTGGGGCTGCAGCCCCCACTTTTTTGGCTTAAAAAAAAGAAATACATAAGCACAAAACAATGATTATTATAAAGGCCTAAACATGGTCAGCCCCCCCCCCCACACTTTCGAAACCGTTCCGCGGCCCCTGCGTACTCAGGGGTGGGGGAGTTAACCCCCTATCCTGATGAAACATGGCTGTTTCTGGTCCGGGGGGGGGGGGGGGGGCATTTTCGCTTATAGGATACGTCAACAAATGTATAAGAATGTGTATTCCTAGCGTTCCCTTGAGCTAACTGCATGTACATGATTCCTGATTACTTTTAAACTGTACGATTGTAATGCCCATTGCCATTTAGCATGGTATTATATATTGAGTAAGTCTACATGATTGTGTTATAATATGTTCTTGTATGCATTAACGTTTTTGTTCGTCTTTATTGTATATCATTTAGCATGTTTCGACATAAAATATTGCCAAAATCCACGAAACTTTCTTTGAACAATTAGTTTAGTCCAATGCATGTTCTCTCATAACTTTTGTTACGCGTAATTTTGTATCACCAAAATGAGAGTCGGGAGGGGGTGGGGGAGGGGTGTCCGTCTCCCAATATTTTCGAGGCAAGGAGCAATGGTAATGATCATTGGTCGAGTCTCGAGACCGCTAATAGGGTTGACTCGAGACCCGTTAAAAGTGGTAGGGGGGGGGGGGGGGGGTTAAACCCCCCATTCCCATGGGTACGCCTGAATGCCTATGCCCTATACAGTATGTTTTTAATGTTTGACTTTGACCCCTCAATATGCACCCCTGCTATAGATTGATAGACGAGGGGGTTACTGAGCCGTACATTCATTATTAAAGCCCCAACACGGCAACGCTGTGTGAATATATTAATCAATTAGTCTGAGCTTCCTTTAATAAAGCTTTTATACCGAGTAATTACAATTATATTTTGACCCCATCACATGATTTGCTTGGCTAGACAGTACTTTTTTTGTGTCGATGTCTACCACACATGCACGCAGTACCCCGGGGTACCGTTCGTTGTACCCACTTAGAGGTCAGTGATTGTACCCCATCGATATTGTGTATATCGACGTTGTACGCCCCGCCATATTGTATTTCTGTGCCGCCAGCGTTATGTAGCGCCATCTTGTGTCCACTCGAAGTACAACCGTATTGCAAATGCATGCATCGATATTTATAATATCGATGTGATCGTGCATCGCGCGCATGAATTATGCACTCTGTACCCCGGTACAGCCCTAAAAAATTAATAAATAATTAAACAAAATGGCAGATTTTCGTTTGGTACCCTAGGTACCATTCATGTCATACCAAAATAACCGCTTTATAAGCTGAAATTATTATTATTATTATTAACCGACTATGTAGTCTGTATGGGATCTTCTGTTACAAAACCCACTCCTTATAACGACTGGATCCAGACGCAGTCGATCGGCGGAACAACCGCAGAAACAAATAATTTTGTTGGTCTTTAGAAGCAGATGATAACGCCACACGTACAAGTGACACAGAGGTCAATCATGTAAATATAATCATATGTATATTGCTGAACAAAAACAAAATATTGTTATTGTTATCATGTTATAGATAATATTCTTTGTGGGCGCTTGACTATAATTATAATAATGATAATGCATTTAAAAACATTGTAGGCCTATGCAAGCTCTATATGAATGTTATATATTATTATTATTTTTTATATCAGCCAACCTGTCTATAATGGCCAGCAAGAGTGATTCGTGCAGATGTAAATTACTTACAACCTGTTTGTATATAATTATGTCACCAGGCAATAGTAGTAAAGGCCTGGTCACATAGGACACGACTAGACCCACGAATTCAGTACGCATTGGTACGAATCTATGGCAAGCCGTTTTAACATTTATTCATATTTCTTGATATCAAGAATGCATTGTTTTAAATCAAGAATTACCAATGCTTAACAACAGAAAAGTATTTCTTGATATCAAGAAGTGAATTATTGATATCAAGAAATAGGAATAAATGTTTAAAACGGCTTGCCATAGATTCGTACCGATGCGCACTGCATTCGTGGGTCTAGCGGGTCCTGTGTGACCCTAGACTAGAATCTAGTCTCTCCCTCTCATGCTGAACTCTATACCACCCACAATATATAGCGCCACGTACGAGAGAGATATGCATAACGAGAAAGGTATACACAACATCATTGATGGCACGATCAATGATGATAATTGGTCAGTCCGTTATTCCGAAGGTTCGTTATTCCGAAGGTTCAGTTATTCCGAAGGTTCGTTATTCCGAAGGTTCGTTATTCCGAAGGTTCGTTGATCCGAAAATAAAATCGGGTTCGTTATTCCGAAAATTAAATCGGGCTTGTTATAATACTATAGTTTATTTAATTTACAGCTTGCATTAAGCATACCCCTCCCCCTTTCCTTGGCCAGACCAATCAAACATTTCAGTTTATTTTAATCTCTTTATATGAAATTATAGCATTATAACAAACCCAAATTCATTTTCGGATTAACGAACCCGATTTCATTTTAGAAATAGCGAACCTTCGGAATAACGAACCCTCGGAATAACGGACCTTCGGAATAACGATTCGGAATAACGAACCTTCGGAATAACGAACCCGATTTCATTTTAGGAATAGCGAACCTTCGGAATAACGAACCTTCGGAATAACGAACCTTCGGAATAACGAACCTTCGGAATAACGAACCTTCGGAATAATGCAACAAATGTTCGGATTAACGAACCCTATTTCATTTTCGGATTAACGATTACTCAGGTATAGGAAATTTGCGTGTTCGGAATAACGAACCTTCGGAATAACGAACCTTCGGAATAACGAACCGCACCCGATAAATTATGTAGATCACTGAAGTTATGTAGATCTCTCTCGTTGGCGGCGCTTTCGAGGGTCTAGATTATATAGACTAGTGTGACCCTTAAAGGAACTACGGTGTCTAGATGGCCTAATTTTCACAATTCGGCTCTCAATACGTAATTTTTCCCGAAGAAAAGTAATTTGGCAGTCATTTCTCATGAAATCAATCCATTTTGGGGTAATTAGTAAATTTCTAATTGTCCTGGGAACGCCCCTTTTAAAATCGCCAAAAATGTGACGTCATCTAAAGAACGGACTAGTGAACTAAATTCTGTAGATGACGCGTCAATCACATGTCAATCACGCTGCCGATTCTGGACCCTAAATGTGGATCGATGGGGCGTAAACTGGCTGCTATAAGTGAGATTTGGCATCAGATAATTAGTCTTAAATCACTACTGTGTTTGTTTCCATGGATTCTTTTTTCTATTTCAAGTCATCAACTATGGAATAAGTGTCAAAGTATATATTCGTTAGGTCCTTTAAACACATTGCCCTTGTCACCTTGTGTGTTTCCGAAATGTGGTACACTCAACAGTTGTTTGACTGTTTACGACCTTATACAGCATAAAACCACTGATAGATATTCCAGACAAGAGAGAATGGGGGGGGGGGGGGGGGGGGGGGCATCAATGGGACTAGAGTTCTAAGGGTGTATGGGGCGAACATCCGCTTCTCAGCATTCGTTTGTGGTCACATTGAACACGAATCCCCACGACTAGACCCGCGAATGCATTGGTACAAATCTATAGCAAGCCGTTTTTAACTTATATTTATTGATATAAAGAATTCAATTCTTGATATCAAGAAATGTAACTCTTGATATCATGAAATGCATTCTTTATATCGAGAAATGCATTAAAAAATACTTTTCTGTATTGGTAATACTTGATATCAAGAAATAAACTGATATCAATAATTCAATTATTGATATCAAGAAATAGGAATAAATGTTAAAACGGCTTGCCATGTGACCATGCACTCCTTTACGAGGAATAGTATGAGGAAGTATAAGAGGAAGGGGAAGAATTAGAGCAGGAACGAGGAAGAGATTTCAGATTCAGATTGGAGCCACAGCCGCAGCGACTGTATTGTATTGCCGCTTTCCCTGATAGTACTAGGAGTAATTGGCATTAATGTTTTACAAAGGCGTACCAAGGGCCCCAAGGGAGGAGCGGGAGGTGTGTTTGGGGTAAAACCCCCCTCCCCTTTTCTCTTTAGAGAAACCTTAACTACGCTACTAAATGAAGCTAAAAATCCCCTCTTGAAAAAATCCTAGGTACGACTATGAAGTTGTTTAAACAAGGAGCAAGATAACTTGATAACTTGTTCATAATAGAGGAGACCATGAACAAGAAGAAGACAGGGGATAATATGAGGAAGTGGTATTAAAGGGAAGAAGAGACGGAGGAATGAGGAAGAGATTTCAGAGATTGGAGCCAGGCACCGGAATTAAAGTGGCGCGGACAAGGCAAATAGAGGACGCTAGTCATTTTACGCGCGCTACGCACGAGACGCGCCGTCTGTACAAACTATAATGGTATCTCCTTTTAGCAGCACGTTCGTTCTAGCCTAGTTGACTGTCATGGCGTGGCCCAATGCGGGCGGCTGAGTAATTTTTCCCCGGCCCTCTATATGTCTTGTCCGCGCAACTTTAAATGCCGCTTTTCTAAGAACGAACTAGAGTATAGTAATTGACAAGTTGGTAAACAATGCGATATAACTATAAGAGAAAAGAGAGTCCTTGGTACACTAACGGGGAAAGGTAACGGCGTCATTCTAATGGAATGCAAACAACCTCTGTGCAAATAAACAAAGAAAAGAGAACGGACTTGGGTTGGGACTTGGGAACACTGAACTATACTAGAACTTAGTAGACCTAGGCTATAGTAGAGGTCAGTGGTTGGGACGGGTCTGGTGAGTTATCAACACTCTACATACATCATTAAAGGGGACCACCAGGCACAGAACAACACATAATCATGTTTTTGTACCGTTTTGTGATTTCAAATATATACCCAAAATTTTGCAAAGGGTCGTGTGATTCATAAACAACGCAATTAATTGCCACCACTTACTGAACCACTTCTATTTCTCGGTTCCGTACGGGCCAAACATCTTCTGAATTTTGCACTCAGTTTTCCATTATCTCGCAACAAAAGTATCGTGTGTAGCACCCTCTATACCAAAACTCAACTATCCCTTTTAATTAAGAAACAATGTAATATATTATAGAAATGTTTTAAATCAAATGATCTGGACAACGTTTTCAAACCATAATAATTATACAAAACTTAATTAAAGACATCATCGGGCCAACCCGCGGATCTGTGCATTGAGCAGGCTTCTCAACTGAGTTGAGTTCTGGTAAAGAGAGTGCAGTTCTTGGTCAAACTGAATTTTAGTAACCAAAACCTGCACCATTACATTAAAAATAATATTTATAACTCTACCATGCTTGAAAGAATTTCAAAATCACAAACAACAGAGTAAAAAGCCTTTTACTAGTCAAACAGAGGCGTTCAAACTCAAGATGGCGCTCTCTAAAAACGCATTGGTTTAAACCATTTTAAATAAAATATTGTGCATGTGAAGGTTCGTAAAAATAGTGATTAGAGAGATAATCAACAACGATTAAAACACTTCTTAAGACAAATTTTGGAAAGAGGAAGCATTTTTTAAAACATTTGTAACGGTTGGTTCAAAATGAGCTAATATTTGTTGGGCCCCACATTTATTACAAATGATTACGTTTATGGATATTTCAGCCGTTTCTGAACCGATTTTGATCAAATAAAGTTTATTCAGTCACTTAAATATTATGCTCTTTCAAATTTTCCACTCCGTTTTTCATTATCTCACAAAAAAATTATTATGTGTAGCGCCCTCTCTACCAAAACTCAACTATCCCTTTAACTTTGGAAATTGTCTAAAAGAACACTCGTGCTTGTGGCCTGATAAAAGCCAAGATTTGGGGTCATGAGGTCAAAAGTCGAAGATCACAAAGCTCGTTATACATGCGAAACATAACAATGCCATCTTTGCCAATCAACCAAGCTATGCGTTGGTCCTTCATGCTTATCAACATAACTCACTTGGAACTCGCCTGGAAAGGGACAATCAGTATTCTTTGCAATTACAGAACACAATGCACCCAAATGAGTACAAATTGAGACGACGCGTCAGGAGTGCTTTGGTCCCTTATCAAAAGACCTCACTTTTACAAAAATCGATACTCTTTGCAATTATTGTACACAATGCACCCAACTGAGTACTACATCAAGACAACGAACCAAGACTGCGTTGGTCCTTTATCAAAGGAACTCACTTTCGTCTGGAAAGGGAAAATCAATCATTATTGTACACAATGCGCCCAAATGAGTACTACATCGACTCATCGAGACAACGTAGCAAGACTGCGTTGGTCCTTTATCAAAGAACTCACTTTCGTCTGGAAGGGGAAAATCAATAACTATTGTCCAACATGCACAGAGGGGTAAAAGGGCTAAAGTAGTATTGTATGAAGCGTTTGTGCAGTTAGTTGTGATGTACCTTCTACACGGACCTTGGATGGGGTAACCTCGCTAGTCATAAGGACCGCTAGTCATAAGGACCGCTAGTCATAAGGACCTCTATGCATAACGTGTAACTTCCTATACGTGAAGGACCGCTATTCACAAAATGAAAAGGGGGTCACTATTCGTAATGGCATAAGGTATAGGAAGTAACACGTTATGAATAGCGGTCCTTATGACTAGCGGTCCTTATGACTAGCGAGCGGACCCCCCTTGGATACACCAACCAACTACTGACATTTATGTTTACTACAAAGATATACATGTAGGGACAGGACCATCAAGTTAATAAAGAATACGTAATCCCCGTACAATGTAAAGATCTTCCCTGGGTAAATTTGTTGATACGTCGTTCCCAGGTCGAAAAAAAACAGTTGAAAATTAGTTGCCAACTGGTACCAGTTGATACCACCAGTTGGACAACTGGTTTCAATATGGAAATTGGTACACTGGAATCAACTGGAATCAATTGGAATCGAGTAAGAATCCAGTAAGGCTTACCAGTAAGAAGACCAGTTAAAGTAGTTGGTTCCAACTGGTATTTCTATTGGTTTTAACTGGACTGCTGCATCTATCCATTTATATTTACTGGGAACCGGGAATGTAAACTGATAACGCTTGATGCCAGTTAAAACCAGTAAAAACCAGTTGAATTTCCAACTGGTTTTAACTGTTTTTTCGACCTGGGTTCTCAATTTTATATCTACTTATTGTGTATAACTGTGGGAAATATCGATTTCCTCATCCAGGACACCTCATCCTTCGTATAAGACCGCTTACGAGTTATATTGATTTGTAATCCCATTTGTTTATACAGCGTGCAGAGACTGTCGACTGTCTCTTACATGTTCTCTCGGGTTCTTCTCATGATGATCTCACAATTTGATTTGATACCCAACATTATTTCACCAAATGTATTGTAATTAACACAACAACGGTTTGTTGGATACTCTAATATATATTTGTTCATCAACGTCATCGTCAACAAAAAGAATTGTAATCACCAACAACTTCGAAATTTCAATTTAGCTATTTTATTAAGGTTTACGAAATGTGACAATTTGTAACAGTTACAAATTGACAGTTACTGTACTGTAGTTGTTAGTACACTGTATAATATACTTTTGTTACGTTTTCTTTAATTGCACGTCTCTTTTCAGACTTCTACGATCTTCAGATGCCGGCTTAATCCCGAGGAGAAGACGAGACGAAAACTTTAAAGATGTCGGGAGAGGCGCAAACTTCGGCTGTCAGTGTGGCGGCGACCTGTTTCATCTGCGACGATGACTTCCTAACAAATCGAGAGTACAACAAGCACATGTTCGATATTCACCACATTCACGTAGTGGACAACGAACCGGAGGGGCGTTCACGCTGGAAACACGAACCATTGGAAGTTGAACCGATTTCTGATGATGAAATCGAAATCATCAAACCAGCGGGGAAGGACGGAGGTGGATATGACATCGCTGAGCCCTCAACCACACCTCAGAGCTGTTCCGCAGATGGTCCGAAACCTGCATTGATTGACTTGACCGAGTCGGATTCAGAAAGCGACGGGGGTTGGATTGTAGATGACTCCCCTGACGATGCAGCAACTATTTCTGAAAGGCAGGAGTCTGTTCCTGATCACGTCGGTACTTGTAGAGCATCTAAGACGGCCTACCTAAATATCGAGGAGTGCCTCAGGAGAGCTGCTGAGAAAAGACTTCAGGCTCATTCTTTGACGTACACGAAGCCATACAGTTCTACTTGTGCAGATGCGGGGACTTCGTCAGAGTCTAGCGCAACTCCGTTGAGAGATGGACATGAAGCCGCCACGGAGAAAAATCAGCGAACTTCCCCCGAAACCCCTCGGACTACCGTAGCGCACATAGATCGACCCGTAATCGAAGAAAGCGTCATAAGCAAAAGGGCTGTGTTGAGCGGATATAAATCTTGGAAACTGATGAAAGGAAATTCCAGTTCAGATATGGAGAGTTCTTCCGGGGATAACGAAGTCCTAGCAGTCGTGTCGGAAAATGTAGCCAAGGTAGCTGCAGGAGGCGATGGTAATCCCGCACAATTACACCCACGACCGGATAGTGAAAGTATGCAAGACATTGTCAGACGGGCTGTGGCAAATGGACAGCGGACATTGAACACAATCCAGAACACTGGTTTGAGTGGAGCCAGCCCAGCTAACCTAGTCCAACAACAGTTAATGCAATCGGGTACAGACCCCCTGGAAGGTAAGACGGGAACTGAGGAGCGAAGAAAGAAAGAGAAGCACGGGCACCTATCTCCCGAGGAGGTCGATCGAAAGTTGGCACGAAAGGAAAGGAAAAGGCATAAAAAGGAAATGAAGAGGTTAAAACGCGCGACCGAACGCCCAGCTAACCTAGTCCAACAACAGTTAATGCAATCGGGTACAGACCCCCTGGAAGGTAAGACGGGAACTGAGGAGCGAAGAAAGAAAGAGAAGCACGGGCACCTATCTCCCGAGGAGGTCGATCGAAAGTTGGCAAGAAAGGAAAGGAAAAGGCATAAAAAGGAAATGAAGAGGTTAAAACGCGCGACCGAACGCCCGGCTAACCTAGTCCAACAACAGTTAATGCAATCGGGTACAGACCCCCTGGAAGGTAAGACGGGAACTGAGGAGCGAAGAAAGAAAGAGAAGCACGGGCACCTATCTCCCGAGGAGGTCGATCGAAAGTTGGCAAGAAAGGAAAGGAAAAGGCATAAAAAGGAAATGAAGAGGTTAAAACGCGCGACCGAACGCCCAGCTAACCTAGTCCAACAACAGTTAATGCAATCGGGTACAGACCCCCTGGAAGGTAAGATGGGAACTGAGGAGCGAAGAAAGAAGGAGAAGCACGGGCACCTATCTCCCGAGGAGGTCGATCGAAAGTTGGCAAGAAGGGAAAGGAAAAGGCATAAAAAGCAAATGAAGAGGTTGAGACACGCGACTGAACGCCAGCTAGCTAGTGTGACTGAACACCAGTTAGCTAATGCGCAAGGTGATATCAAAGAGGGTGTCAAAGGAGTCTTTGAAAACATATATAGGATTTTCATCATGATGCAGAATGGTGGCTCAGGAGCGGATTCTTCCTCGGCTCCTATTGATGTACCGGAAGTCGATTCGACAAAACAAGGCAATGTGCTTTCTTCGAATAGCGTTTCGATCCTTACACAACTGTTTGAGACTAACATACAACAACTAAAAACGCAGGGTGCACCGGTGAATGACGGAGCATCAAACGCTACATCAGGGTCAAGCGACCAATATATATCTCCTTCGACTGCTGATACTACAAGCGTTTCAAGTACTGTGGACCCGTCTTCAGTAGTCAGTGACGCCCGGTTGGAGTCCATGACGGAAACAACAAGACATGGTGAACGCGAAGAGATCCCTTCATCAGCGAGCGGAAACGCCACAGGAAACGCCGAACCAGGCATGGGCGAGAGCAAATCGGCGATGACGGGGTTACTAACAGGTGTACTAACAGAAGAGGTACCAAATTTCACCTGTGATGTCTGTTCGCTTCATTTCTTTAATCGCACGGGATTGATAGAACACAACCAAAACGTGCACAGTAGGGATGGCGCGGAAGCAGTTAGTCTCTTTGAGGACGAGGAGCCGGCGAATGGGTTAACCTTGTGGGACCTATGCACGTCCGATAATAACGTCCAAGATGTTCTGTCATCAATAGGAACAGTGGTTGATGTAACGGAAAAGTACAGCTCGGGTGGCTCCACAGAGATATCATCTGATGTACCCTGCTGGCCTAAAGACAACACTACCACTTGCACTTCCAGTAACGCTGATCTGTTGACAACTGAACAATTTGAAATACATCCATCACTTCGCAAACGAACTCTTTCGGGTAATCCACAGGGAAGTGGAAGCGGCCTTCGGTCATCGCTTGAAGGAAACCAAGTCGAACCGGATGATGATGATGATGGTAAAAACGACGATCCGCAGCCACACACGAAGCGTGGACGTCGCGATTCTTCAGATTCTGGGATATCACTTGGTCCTACGTTGAGTGGCGCTAACCAGACAGCGTCGTCGCGAGCTGCGACGCCGGTCCTGCCCGTCCTTTCCCCTGTTGAGGGCACTCGAAGTAGGGGAATACCTCAGGAGGGCAATGTAGATACCACACGCGAAAAGGGAATTCTCAACGAGGGTGACTCTAACTATGGCCTAGTCATCACTGAAGTCAAGAGTTTGTCGAGGGAATCGCACAGTGCAGGTTCATCAGTCATGCCTCACAATTCGTTTGTACGACCATGTACCACCAGCGCATATAGAGAACAATTATTTTGCGCCGGTATCTGTAGTGAACGAGTATGCTCCATTTCTGTAGCAACAAAAATTACATTGATTGACCTTATACTAGCTCATTTCATCATTATGTGCAGCAGGGAAATGAACGATGTCCAGTTCCTGGCTGTTGCTACTTCTCTTCATGTCAGATCAACTTCTTGGTTTAAGATGCGATATTTGCAGTTCAGACGGGTAAACTCTCTGAAAGGGGGAATCGAGCGCCTTCACAAGTTTGATGGTTGCCACTTGTGTCGAGTGTCTAACTTTCGTGATATTTCGTTCGCAATTGCTCATCTGTTTTCAAAAAGACATGTAGAGATCGTAGTTGGTGGTATCTTGGATAGAATTGCAGCCCGTAGGAAGGAATCAGAGGGAACACGGGGCGAGATGAATCCAGCTGTCGCCGACACTCAGAGATCTGACAACACGCCGGCTGTGGTCGACACTGTGGAAGAGGTAATTAAACTCCGCACAAAATACAGTAGTCTGATTTAAGGGGTTTTGAGTTAGGATACTCATGGACATTTAAAGGCATATTTGAGTTTTGGTTGAGAGGGCGCTACATAAAATTACTTTTTGTGAGATAATGAAAACCCGAAAGTAAAATTTGAAAGAGCACAATATTTTAATGACAGAATAAACTTCATTTGATCAAAATCGGTTCAGAAACGGCTGAAATATCCATAACCATAGCCATTTGTAATAAATGTGGGGCCCCACACTTATTTGATAATTTTGAACCAGTCGTTAAAAATTTAATAAAATGCTTCCTCGTTTCAAAAAGTAACAAAATAAGTATTTAAATAGTTGTTGGTTATTTCTCTATCTAATCACTATTTCAACAAAACATCACATGCACAATATTTTATTCAAAATGGTTGAAACCGATGAGTGTTTAGAGAGCGCCCTCTTACGTTTAAACGGATCTTTTTGAATGATAACATGATCTTTACTAAGTCTTTTGTATTTGTGTGTTCCTTTCTAGTTATAACTATTAGTTTGTGTAATGATGCATGTTTCACCAAAACTGT
This sequence comes from Echinarachnius parma, assembly GCA_037951105.1. Lineage (NCBI taxonomy): Eukaryota > Metazoa > Echinodermata > Echinoidea > Clypeasteroida > Echinarachniidae > Echinarachnius > Echinarachnius parma. The sequence goes on from JBAMJV010004079.1 coordinate 13,676, forward strand.
ACTCTCCTTACTAGAACTCAACTATCCCTTTAACTATTTGCTTTTATTCCGCTTTATGTGTATAATTAAGGCTGTACATCAAAGCTGAATTGTTTACCCTTATGACAGCCCTTTATTAAAACATAAACACTCATTTATAAGTATGTTTGGTCAAGCAGTCCTGACGCTCACCCACTCACAGTTGCTTTCATTGTTTTGTGTCTCCGCCTCCTTTCCTCCTCCCATCCCCCCATCCATACATGTGTTTATGTCGGTATATATTCTGTGTTTTTTTTGGTGGTAACTGTCATTTGCCCTGAAGAAGATCCTGCTAGGATTGACTCTCATTTGTATCACAAACTTAGCACAATGTAACCATTTGAATTTGGTCCAAGACTTAAAAACCTGGGAATGGTTTTAGGCATGCAAAGTTCAATGCCATACACAACAGAAGAAAAGACGACTTACAATTGTTGAAACAGTCGCAAATGTTGCACACAAAATGTGATTTGTTTTGTATCAAAGTCTTAATCATGTTAATGGGCCATTCTTTGAAAAGTGAAACTTTTTTGCAAAAAAATGAAGTTTGTTTTTTCAGTTGTTTTATTCCATTATCAGAAAGATCAATTTCTAAGGTTTTATAAAATACATATTTTATACTAAATTTTTAAAATGTCTTACTCATTTGCATAAATTTACATATTTCAATAATTCAAAAAAATTCATAACTCCAAAAATAATCAAGCTAGCTTATTGCTTTTACTCTCCTGTACATGTTGATACCAACTTTGAGACTTTTGAAATATATGTAAATATCTAAACCTGATATTTGTAAAATTCCCATTTCCATTCACATTGCACATGTCACACACGTGACCAGGCCAAAATGCCACACGCGTGACCCAGACATCCCCACATAATAACATACATTAAAAAAACAATTGTTTGAGTACATTTTTTTTTGTGCCAGTTTCTTACTAACATATATATACCTGTTGTCTGATACTAATATGAACATTTTAGCTTTTCATATCTCACAGCATTTCCAAAGTGAAATTGAGTTTTAAAAAATGTCTTCAAAAATGCTCCCGTGCAAAGTCACACACGTGACCGATGCCATTTGACCTCTGTCCTTGGGTAACGTAATCTAAATAAAATCTTTTGTGTTACACTTGAAAGACTTCATCGCAAGTCATATATGAAGTTCACATCATCATACCTCCTATACTTACTGAAATATTAGCATCCTATTTAAAAAAAAAAAAAAATCATATTTTGGGTCACACACGTGACCAAGAATGGCCCTAATGTGTCTTTCTTCTTACTGATGAGGTTCCCTTTTGTGTGTGACGTGTCTGTAAACTTATTATACGCATTTCTGAAGAAGGCTGCAACTTTAATTTGTTTTTCCTTTTGCCCTGACAGACTAGTATGAATACAGACGGTGACTCGTGCTTCTCTGCGCCAGTTGGCAGCTCTCGATGTGGAATCGGGAACATGGATACGAGATCGGAAGGCCGAACCCTTGTACCGCCGCAGTCTCATCAGCACGCCAGTCATCACTACGGCAATGGAGTGTACTGGCCAAACACTGCTTCCGCATCCCAGGGCTTCCCTGCAGGACCTCCATCACACGATCTGTCGGTATCCATCTTCAGCCCAGCCGGAAGTCGAAAGCATACTCCCCAGCAGAGTAATCACGAGACGATGCAACGTGCAGCGCACCCTCCTACCAGCAGCGCTCCCTCCGGTAACACACAGTCGTATTCGCACAATGAGCACGTTCCTGTAGGGCCGGTAAGGTGTCCAGGTCGCATTCAGCATCCGAAGGCATCCATCGGATGGTCAAGGCCTTCTGTTTCCGTGGCATCGTCCTCCTGCAAGGGTTCCGGGTCATATCCGTCTTACATCAAGCCCTGGACATTGCAGAGCTACCCATATGTTATCACCGGGTCACACATGAATGCCTTGAGACGAACAGGAGGGATACTTGGACACAATCTGCCCAGGTCTCAACAACATGTAGCAGGGCAGACATCTTCAGGAGGCATAGCTCCTCAAATGAACACGGCATCTCAAATGGCACAGGAGTATCCTGGAACGCGAGGGCAACCTGGACACGAACTGTCTGGGTTCCAACAACATGCAGCAGGGCAGACATCTTCAGGATACATGAAGCGTTCACATATGAACACAGCATCCGGAATACCACAGGGGCATTCAGAAACGCGTGTGCTACCTGGACACGAACTGTCTGGGGTCCAACAACATGAAGCAGGGCAGCTAACATCTTCAGGAGGCATAACGACTTCACATACAAACTCGGCATCGGGAATGGCACATGTGCATCCTGGAACGCGAGGGCAACCTGGACACGAAATTTCTGTAGCATGCCAGATAGCTTCAGGAAGCATAACGCCCTCACATGCGACCGCGGCAATGGTAATGCCACAGGGGTATTCAGGCACACAAGGGACACCAGAACTATCGTGGGTGCCTGGGTTTCTTCAGGAATAATTCTCGGTCTAGATCGAGGATACTAGAACATTCCACAAGGATACAGTCATTGGCCCTACGTGACAAGACCGGTCCCTTTTTGGAATTTCAACAACATTTCCAAAATGCACTCGCGGATTTATGGACCAAAACGAATGAGGAACCGTACTAACGGTGCAAATCTTTGATGACGTGTGTGACACTATGGTACATACGAGGTGATAACTGGACTAACTTTGCTTCCATTTTTTAAACCAACAGTACCTATCCAACTTGGATTGATGTTAAAAAATATGTTGACATAACTGCGTCGTTTTACCAGATTACCAGAGGTTGTAAGCCCAAAATAAGGGAGTTGTCTACAAGCATGTGAGCGTACATTGTCAGTATACATGTATGTATCTAATCAATGCATCTTTCAGTATAAAGCACAACAGCCGCTTTATGACAATACATGTACACACTTTGTAATAAGTGTGTTCACGCGTAATGGTACTATGACTATGTGCCTTTGCTGTTTTCTAATGATAGTATACGTTTGTATGTATTTATACGTGAAGGTACTTTTTGTTTGTATTTTTTGCTAAATTATGACCATTTTTGTTAAACTTTGTTCCAAAATGATATACTGAGTATCGTTAGGATAATATCTATATTGTATGTTTGCATCGTACTTAATATAGGACTACCTCATCTGCAAAAGAGACTGCATTGTATACTAATAGAAGTCACTTGTAGTTAAAGGAGTGGTCACATTGACCCACGAATGCAGTACGCATTGGTACAAATCTATGGCAAGCCGTTTTTAACATTTATTCATATTTCTTGATATCAAGAATTCAATTCAACTAACGAAGTGTTGATACAATGTTTATATTAGCGCCGAGACAAACCGGATATATTGAATTCAATTCTTGATATCAAGAAATCGAATTCTTGATATGAAGAAATGCATCCTTGAAACCAAGAAATGCATTCTTGGTATCAAGAAATACTTTTCTGTACTGGTAATACTTGATATCAAGAAATAAACTGATATCAATAATTCAATTATTGATATCAAGAAATATGAATAAATGTTAAAACGGCTTGCCATAGATTTGTACCAATGCGTACTGCATTCGTGGGTCTAGTCGTGGGGTGTCGTGTCCAATGTGACCACTTCTTAACGTGGTGTACCAAGACTTCCACGTGTTTATATATGCTTGTTTTTGTATTAGAGGGATCTAGAAACGTTGTTGACATGGGCCAAAACTAACGAAGTGTTGATACAATGTTTATATTAGCGCCGAGACAAACCGGATATATTGATATCCGGATATGAGCCGAGTAAAAAACGGACGGATATCGGATATATCCGAAATGTAAAAACAAACAAACATAGAGCTTTGATATTTGTAACTTCAACCATGGTTCAACACTTCATTCAACCATTTTTATAATATTTTTTGTACATTTTTTTCGATTTTTTTTTTCTTCGTATACCCGTATCCGAGAATTTGAATTTGATACCGAACGGCTATCCGTTTGGACTCAGCATTGGTTTATATCTTTGATCTGACTTGTCCGCAGAGTGATGTTTGATCATTCCATAATAAATCACTTTCAGAAATGCGCGAACATGCAAGTGTTGTTACTTTTGTATTTATATCTCGATACGGGTCATTTAACAGAAAATCAGGTTTCTTTGTCCATCTTTGTACACATGCATATGGAAATATGAAAATTGAACGTTCCATTTTTTTTTATTTTGATCGTTTATTAATGCGCTGATATCGTTAACTCATTTTTGATGGACAGTGGATTTAGCGCCTTTTGGAACTAAGTTTTTCATTTGTTGTATTACATCCGTTTAAAACTTTATAAACAGGACATTGGAGTCTCTTTTAATTTTTTAAAATCAGGTATAACGTTACATCATAAACTAGATGGATCTTCGACTGCGCGCAGTCGAAAATGATGCCTCCGCCATTACGCGATTTATTTATATCAAGCCCAAATCAACATGTACACTGAATAAATACTGTCAACTCAATTTTGATGGTACTCTGTCTTTTAGATCTTGACGTATCACAATTATGAGATATTAGTGACCTTGACCTTTGAACTCATGACCCCCAAAATCTAATCAGTTCATTGGTTCTCCAAGATACATACATGTACCAAGTTTGGTCAGAATCTGTCAATCCGTTCTTGAGATAACGCGATCACAAGCTATATTTGCATATATAATGAGCTCTGTGACCTTTGACCTTTGACCTCATGACCCCAAAATCTAATCAGATCATCGTCCCCCCAAGATACATACATGTACCAAGTTTGGTCAGAATATGTCAGTCCGTTCTTGAGATAACGCGATCACAAGCTATTTTTGAATATATAATGAGCTCTGTGACCTTTGACCTTTGACCTCATGACCCCAGAATCTAATCAGATCATCGTCCCCCCAAGATACATACATGTACAGGGAAACCCCGTTATAACGAGCTCGCTTATAACGAGGTACCGTTTATAACGAGGAGAATCCTTTGGTCCTGATTCCTACGTTCATTTAAATGTTTGTTATTAATTCGGCCGTTTATAACGAGGTACCGCTTATAACGAGGTAAATTTGATAGTCCCAAGTTTGGTCAGAATCTGTCAATCCGTTCTTGAGATAACGCGATCACAAGCTATTTTTGAATATATAATGAGGTCTTTGACCTTTGACCTCATGGCCCCAAAATCTAATCAGATCATCGTCCCTCCAAGATACATACATGTACCAAGTTTGGTCAGAATCCGTCAATCCGTTCTTGAGATAACGCGATCACGAGAACGGGACGTACGTACGGACGTACGGACGGACGGACAACCCGAAAACATAATGCCTCCGGCAACTTCGTTACGGAGGCATACAAAGAAAAACAACTAAATGATATGAAGGGCCGGGACCAGCAAAAGTGTCTTGTTATACGAGACTTCAGTGTATCTTAGCTCTTGAACGGGTCAAACGGAACAAACACAACTACGATCAGCAAGGTGACCCGGAAGCTGACAGTGTTATGAGGATTTTGTTTAATGTGAGCTCTTTACAACTATTTGCCACTAAAGCTTTATTTTGTTTAGTAATCTTAGCTAATACATTTTATGGGAACATATACATATAGATTCAGTACCTAAGGGTATTCTCTTTTTAATTTGATTACAAAGACTTTATTTTCTGCAATCAATAAACAAATCAATTACAAACAATGGATAATAATATTGTAATAATGAACGTTCCGTATTTCCGTATATATGTCTACATTTACTTTAATTTCATATTACGTGACTTGAATCTAACTGTCAATGTTAATAATATTTTATTGGTATGATCATATTATGTATATGAACTTGTATTCTGTATTGTATGATTTAAAGTTTGGAAATCAAATGATTGAAATTAAATGAAATGAAACATAGATTATGTTCATCAAATTTGAGTATGCAAATAATACATAAGACTACACAATACGCATCATGGGATGGGCCATTATGTGAATAAAGCAAAAGCTTGAGCGAACGGCCGGTCATCTGAGCTAAAAATATGAGTTGATAATACAGTGGAGCCTCGTTATAAAGAGGTCGGATATAACAAAACCCTTTTATTACAAGGTCATTTTGCTGGTCCCAGCTCTTTATATTTCTCTGTTTTTTTACCCGGTGATATAATGAGAAACCTGATATAACAAGGTAACTGTCATGATCCTAAGGACCTCGTTATAACGAGGTCCCACTGTATTGTCAAAGTTTTCAAAAGAGAGGCCACGATACTCAAATAATGTTTATTGCTGTACTGTATATATATAGAGATGATTTTTTTCTTTTAATTATTCAAGTCTTTTCGAATAACTTGTATTATAGACCAGATTGAATGTATCATACTACAACGTTATCAACTATTTCCACCGTGAATCAACGTGCTGCACTGAATGTCTTGTCATAATATTTATTTTCAATGTCAAATAATAAAACTTATTATGAAAACACGTAACATTTCTAGTTTGACAGTGTGGTATTTTGTGTGTTGGAACTATAATTCCCTTTTTCCTAAAGGAGTGGTCACATAGGACACGACTAGACCCATAAATGCAGTACACATTGGTACGAATCTATGGCAAGCCGTTTAAAACATTTATTCCTATTTCTTGATATCAAAAATTCAATTCTTGATATCAAGAAATCGAATTCTTGATATCAAGAAATGCATTCTTGATATCAAGAAAATGCATTCTTGATATCAAGAAGTACTTTTCTGACGTAATACTTTATATCAAGAAATAAACTGATATCAATAATTCAATTATTGATATCAATAAATAGGAATAAATGTTAAAACGGCTTGCCATAGATTTGTACCAATGCGTACTGTATTCGTGGATCTAGTCGTGGGGACTGGGGAGTCGTGTCCAATGTGACCACTCGTTAAGATCGGTTTTGTAACTTTTGACAAGTGGTTGATAAAATGTGTATGTTTGCGATCTGAATGGTCCACTGAGTAAATGTGTACAAATATCACGTTTAATTAATGTAATTTATGACCCAAATAATGACTTAATATCAGAGGCGCCGATCTGTCATTGATACCCATTCATCAGGGGGAGATGATCTATTCATTCATCCCCCCTGATGAATAGGTATTCGCCCATGCTGAATATACTGTATATTCGCTAACTCATTGCACAAACTTTGTGCACAGTTATGACTTTCCAGTGTACCAGTGTACCAGCAATCAAACGTATATTGCTCCAACGTTGACTGGCAACGTTAGACCAGTGATGTGTTGCGTAAAATACGCCCACATGGGGCCAAAGCGACGCGTTAAGCATTTTAAAGCATTTTAAAGCGACGCTGGTACAACGTTTGAGCCATCGTTGGTCCAACAAGTTTGTCCAACGTATCATGGGTTTCGAGTTTCTAACGTTGGACATATGTTTGTGCATGTGTACATGTTTGAATCTATGTGTATGTGTGTTTGTGTAGATGCGTGTGTGTGTTTGGCAGGCGCTCTTGGGCGGGACAAAATTCATCCCCCAGGTGTAAGAACCTGTCTATATAGGCTACTGTTATCTGACATGTTCACTTGGTCTTGTGTGGACATTTCAAGTTAAATAGACGTACATCAGGGGGCGGATATAGCTTTTTGCTATAAAGGGGGGGGGGGTTGAACCAATGACGATGCGGAGCATCGTACGCGAGCCGCGAAGCGGCGATTTTTGTTGCTATTTTGAACCCCCGTAAGTGATGTTTTCCACATCACATTTTCACTTGGCAGCCCAAGGGGGGGGGGGGGGGGGGTTAAACCTCCTAAACCCTCCCCCCGCCCCCCCCCCCCCCCCCCGTAGATCTGTACATGCAGTGGCGTACCCAGGATTTTTTAAAGTGGGGGGGGGGTAGTCGTTGAAAATGTTCGACAAATTAAATTTAAAAAGGGGGGGTTCAACCCCCCCCCCCCCAAACAAAAAAAACAGTCATTTGTTTGTCAAAGGGGCGGGGGGGGGGGGGGGGTTGACCCCCCCCCCCCCCCCCCCTGTGTACGCCTATGCGTACGAGGCGAGTAATGAGCAACAATGCACAGTGATATTCACTAACTCATTGCACATCTGTCTACTTCAATCGTAACATTTAAAGGGGTAGTTTAGTTTTGGTAGAGAGGGCGCTGCACATCACAATTTTTTTGTGAGGTAATGCAAAAATGAGTGTCGAATTTGAATGAACATGCAATTTTAATGGCAGAATAACTTTATTTGGTCAAAATCGACCCAGAAAAGGCTGAAATGTCATTAAATATATCTGATCTTATAATTATTTGGGGCCCAAATAATTAGATGATTTTTTTTTTTAAATTAAAAAAATGCTTGCACTTTTTCAAAATGTTTCAAAATCGTTTTTTAAATAGTTGTTGATGATCTCTCTATTTAAAAATTATTTCAATAAAACATCACATGCACAAGTTTCTATGAAAAATGGTTGATACCAATGCCTTAAAAAAAAGCGCCCTCTTGTGTTTTAACGGGCTTTTTACTTTTCGTTTGTAGTTTTGTATACCTTTCGAGCATGGTGGAGTTATAACTATTAATTTATAATGTTACTGTGCAGGTTTTGGTTACACTAGTTCAGCCTTACCAAAACTTTACTACCCCTTTAAAGGGAAATTTGAAAAATCTAAAACTAACCCATGCTTTTACGAATACAAGGGAAACATGACGAAACCCCTAGAATTTCAATTGGATTTTGAGTAGTGGACAATCTTACGAAGTCCCTTTAAATTGAATTGAATAGACTACAATAATTGTCTCTTTCCCATCGTCCATGCCATAGCTATTTCCGGTCGCTTCATAACACGACGGCGGTATAGAGCAGGGGGGTTAACCCAATGACGATCTAGCTTTTTGCTAAGGGGGTTGACCCAATGACGATACAGCGCATCGTCCATGAGCCATGATTTTTTTTCTCACTTTTTTCCACTTTTTTTCCACTTTTTTTCACTTAAAACTTAAAACTTAAACCCCTAACCCCCCCCCCCCCCCTAGATCCGCCACTGTAGAGTAATGAACAGGAAATAGTTTGTATTAGTTTTTATCAAACTAACATCGTCATTAAAGGGGACCACCAGGCAAAGAAAAACACATTATTATATGTTTTGGTACCGTTTTGTGATATTAAATAGATACCTAACATTATGCAAAGGGTTGTGCAATTCATAAACAAAGTAATACATAAGCCATAGATTGATAGATAATTAAAGGATTTGCATCGTTAATGACAACATTTCCAGCCTGTCCTCATTAACGATTCAAATCCTTTCATTGAGTGTGACACATACAAAAGATGACCCAGAAGCATGAACGAATAATTGTACTCATGTTGCTAGATTGATGGGCTGATTGATTGATTGGATTGATAGATTGATGGATGGATGGAATGACTGGCATGTGGTTTTGATGTGTCTGTGCTTTAAAAAAAGATCTTGAAGTAATTACCCATTATTGATTCTCACCCATGCATAACACAATGAAATCAGTTAAATTATGATAGAAAATTGCCACAAAATAATTACACAATCATAAAATATTCCTAAATGTATGGCAAAGCGCAATTTGTTTGAATGGGAGTACTTATTCGGTCTGCTGGTTTAATTGTCCCTCTTCTTTCAATTTGGCGCAAGGCATTTTTGACACTCTGAACAAAAACTGTCAGTGTTCGCCCAAGCGTGAACGAAAATTTGTTTTGTTAGTTGCACTTGATAGATGAGACCATTGGGCATCCATCGACATGAAAAAATCTTATAAATATATAAAAATGTAATGTTGACAATTTGTTCAAAAGTGTAACGCTTTTTTTGATACGCCCGGTAGTAATGATAGTAACATTGTCGAAATCCACAAACTTATGCTACAGTCACAACATGGTCCGGGCGCCGTACGATTTTCTCCCTACGGCGGATTTTCTACGATTTGGGAAATCGTGATATCGTACGATGTCTGTGGTATTTTAGAGTAGCAGTCACATATTTTCCGGGACCCGTACGTTGACCTTTGTCTTAAAATAAAAAAAAAATCGCACGGCCCCCGGGAACACAAACTAAGTGCCCGTACGGGTGCCTTACGGTGCTCTTACGGTGACTCCACGGTACCCGTACGATTTGAGTGGCCAAATATTCAAATCGTACGATGTATTTTTTTGTTTTAACTACGCGTTAAACAAATTTTTGACATTGTACGGCGAGGAAAAATGAAATGGCGAACGTATACGATAGCCACGGCATCCGTGCGGGTGCCGCAAGATTCCCGCATGATTTCACCTAAAAGTGGCATCGTCGGGCGCCGTAGCCCAAATCGGACCATTTGTGACTGTAGCATGACTGAGGATTCTAGATGGTTCTCCCGCACCTGGTCGTTGGTATTTGTATTATCAAAAGAAGAGAGGAACAAGTTTTTCGAATTTCACTTTCGTTTAAAAATATTTTAGTGTTCGGATTTGGAATTATCTACGGAAATTTCTAAGCTACTATATGTTCAAAGTCAGTGCAATGGGTTACGGAAAATAACTTTGCATTTTCGCCCAATACTCGGGCATATAACATCAATCTTATGTGACATTTTCACACGTTACTAAGTGGACAATATACATTCACAAACAAGCACATTTTTTCGCCCATTTGCCAGTTTTTGCACATGTCAACAGGGGCGGACTTAGCTTTTTGCTAAGTGGGGGGGGGGGGGGGGGTTTGCCCCAATGACCGTTGCCGAGCATCGTCCATGAGCCGCGACGCGGCGATTTTTGTTGTGGATATTTTGAACCCCCGTAAGTGATTTGTTTCCACTCTGATTTCACTAATACATTTTCACTTGGCAGCCCAAAGGGGGGGGGGGGGGGGGGGGGGGGGGTGTTAAACCTCTTAACCCCTCCCCCTCCCTGCCACTGATCAACAAGGTCACTAGATCCCATCTAAGGAAAGAGAGAATTGTTTTAACACCCAAAAATACCACACTGTGAAACTAGAAATGTTACTTGTTTTCACAATACGTTTTATTATTTGACAATGACAATAGATATGACAAGACATTATGCAGCACTTTGATTTACGGTGTAAATATTTGATTACTGTGTTCCATTATTAGTACATGTATCGCCAATATGCAATTATAATTTTCTCCCCGGTGTCACGCTAATTAAATCCGTACGCAGTCGCAAATGCGCATGCATGTGGGAAAATTGCCTGAAAAATTCATTCCCATTCATGCCATTTGTAATAAAGCATGTAAAATGCCTCTATGAGGCTCCTTGCAGCACAAAGTGCTGTCAAAACCCGACGGTGGATTAAGAAAATCCATACACGCCATTTAAAAATTTGATAAAACATGTGTCAATTTGTTATAAGCATGAAATTGCGGCGTAATAATGGTCACGATTTTCGCCAGATACACCTCCAAATGTCTAAGCGCATGCGCAATTGCTACTGGGTACAGATTTCGCAGGTCATGGATCAAATATATAAACGTTGTATCAATCCTACGTTAGTTTTGGCACATGTCAACAACGTTTCTAGATTTATCTAAAACAAGAACAATCACTACATTATACGCGACTTCCATTATTGAACAACGCAACACAGTCTCTTTGGTAGCCTATCCGATAGGCATCGTGATGTCTGGCAGGTTCTACCGGCAGTGTACTAACCGCGATATGCCTAGTAGTTTGAGCGTGCAGCGCGAAGCCTATCGTCAGTCATGAACGTGAAAAGTTTTTATTTTCTTTATTTGCATTGATTTACATTGATTCTTCGTAGGATTTCTACGAACCCCCTGCAAAGCTATTTCATGAATATTTATGTGACATGGACCAAAATAGGCCAATGAGCGATGAGGCTGTGACGTCATATGAACTCTGTAGTGCATGCAGTGGCCAGAGAACTCGGGCAGTCACACACAGTCACACACAGTCACACACAATCTCACACATCACAGTGCGCCATGCGCTATGCGACGTCTCTCTCTCTACCTCTCTCTCTCTCTCTCACACAATTTATCTCTGACTACGGGAACTGGTTGGTCTGAGTGCAAAGTTTATGGCGATTTCAGAATCATGAAGGGAGTGGGTTAAAGACCTCAGTTTTGACCATAAATTGAGGTCGGTACAAGCGACTCTGTTACCTCATGGTAACGTCATACATACAATAAACATATATGAATAATGATGAGTAAATGACTGATGATAGGCGGATGCGCTCCGCTCATCGGGTTCGAGATCACCGGTTTTCCGTCTCCATAACGCGATTAGTACTTGCCAGAAAGCTCAGACGCCTATCGGATAGGCTATCTCTTTGGCAGTGAGGTAGTCATATTAAGGACGATGCAAACATACAACATGAATATTATCTTAATGATACAAAGCATGATATTTGGAACAAAGTAAAACGAAGACCTAATTCAACAATAACAAACACGTATAAATGATATAAACATCATGTAAAAATACAAACGTTTACTATAATCACGATTAAGGCCTTAGATAACATCAACAGCACATACTTCGTACTATTATGTATGAATGGGTGCGGTTCGTTATTCCGAAGGTTCGTTATTCCGAAGGTTCGTTATTCCGAAGTTTCGTTATTCGAACACGCAAATTTCCTATACCTGAGTGTTCGTTAATCCGAAAATGAAATAGGGTTCGTTAATCCGAACATTTGTTGCATTATTCCGAAGGTTCGTTATTCCGAAGGTTCGTTATTCCGAAGGTTCGCTATTCCTAAAATGAAATCGGGTTCGTTATTCCGAAGGTTCGTTATTCCGAAGGTCCGTTATTCCGAGGGTTCGTTATTCCGAGGGTTCGCTATTCCTAAAATGAAATCGGGTTCGTTAATCCGAAAATGAATTTGGGTTTATTATAATGCTATAATTTCATATAAAGAGATAAAATAAACTTAAATGTTTGATTGGTCTGGCCAAGGGAGGGAAAGGGGGAGGGGTATGCTTAATGCAGGCTGTAAATTAAATAAACAAAGCACAAACTATAGTATTATAACAAGCCCGATTTAATTTTCGGAATAACGAACCCGATTTTATTTTCGGATCAACGAACCTTCGGAATAACGAAGCTTCGGAATAACGAACCTTCGGAATAACGAACCCGATTTTATTTTCGGATCAACGATCCTTCGGAATAACGAACCTTCGGAATAACGAACCTTCGGAATAACGAACCTTCGGAATAACGAACCTTCGGAATAACGAACCTTCGGAATAACTGAACCTTCGGAATAACGAACCTTCGGAATAACGGACTGTAACCGTATGAACACACCTTTTTTTACAAACTTGGTACATGTATTGTACTAAAGCGGTTGTTGTTTTTATACTGAAATATGCATTATAGATACACGCATGATGAAACCATTTATTTCTAAAGGAGATTGGTATTTACAATGCACGCTGACACGGTTGTGAACAACTCCCATATTTTTGGCCAGCTGCCTCTGGTAATCTGTTCAAACGACGCAGTTATTTAAATGCATTTTAAAAACAATCAAAATCGGATAGGTACTATTGGTTTTAAAAAATGGAAGCAAAGTTAGAACAGTTATCACCCTGTCTGAACCAAAGTGTCACACACGTCGTCAAAACTTTGCACCGTTAGAACGGTTCCTCATTCGTTTTGATCTATAAATCCCCGAGTGCATTTGGAAATGTTGTTGAAATTCCAAAAGGGGACTGGTCTTGTCACGTAGGGCCCATGTATCCTTGTGGAATTTTCGAGTATCCTCTAGACCAAGAAGTCTGTGGCATTCCCATTGCCGTGTTCGCATGTGAAGGCGTCATACCTCCTGTTCCAGAATGCTTTGTTAGCTGGACTCAAACCACTCAAACCAGTGTTCTGGATCGCGTTCCATGTCCGCTGTCCATTTGCCACAGCCCGTTTGACAATGTCTTGCATACTGTCACTATCCGGTCGTGGGTGTGATTGTGCAGGATTACCATCTCCTGAAGATGCATGCCCAGCTGGATAATGTTGGAACCCAGACAGTTCGTGTCCAGGTCTCCCTTCTGTTCCAGGATACCCCTGTGCCATTCCCGATGCCGTGTTTGTATGTGAAGGCGTTAAGCCTCCTGAAGATGTCTGCCCTGATGCATGTTGTTGGAACCCAGACAGTTCGTGTCCAGGTTGCCCTCGCGTTCCAGGATGCCCCTGTGCCATTCCCGATGCCGAGTATATATGCGAACGCTTCATGTCTCCTGAAGATGTCTGCCCTGCTCGATATTGTTGAAACCTGGGCAGATTGTGTCCAGGTTGCCCTCGTGTTCCAGTATACCCCTGTGCCATTCCCGATGCCGAGTATATATGTGAACGCTTCATGTCTCCTGAAGATGTCTGCCCTGCTGGATATTGTTGAAACCTGGGCAGATTGTGTCCAGGTATCCCTCCTATTCCAGGATAAGTCGATCGCAAGGCAATCATTTGTGACCCGGTGGTAACATAGGGGTGCCTCTGCAATGTAACGTTTTCACCAGGCTTGTTGTAAGACGGATATGACCCGGAAGCCGTGTAAGTGGATGATGCCTCAGAGACAGAAGGAACTCTTAGCGGCCCTGCAGGAACGTGCTCATTGGGCGAATACGACTGCGCGTTACCGGAGGGAGCGCTGGTATGAAGATGCGTTGCACGCTGTATCGCCTCATGATTCGTCTGCTGCTGGGAAAACTGCTTCTTTTGGGCTGAGCTGAAGATGGAAGCAGAAAGATCATGTGATGCAGGCCCTGCAGGAAGGCCCTGGGATGCGGAAGCAGTGTTTGGCCAGTACACTCCATTGCCGTAGTGTTGACTGGCGTGCTGATGAGACTGCGGCGGTACAAACGTTTGGCCTTCCGATCTCGTATCCATGTTCCCGATTCCACATCGAGAGCTGCCAACTGACGTAGAGGCGCAAGAGTCGCTGGCTGTACTCATACTAGTCTGTCAGGGCAAAAGGAAAAACAAATGAAAATTGCGGGCTATTTCTGAAATGCGATATCAGTTCACCCATAAAAGTAACAGACATGTCATATCAAAAGGGTTACCTCATCAGTAAGAAAATTAAGAGTATGATCAAACTATTTTGTGGAAATCAGTTGTTACTGTTTGAACATATTGTTTTCTTTCACAGTTTACTTATATTGTTGTGTGGCATGCAATCATACTTTCTTCAAACCTATTATGCTGGTTTTTAAGTCCAAATTCAAATGGTTACATTTTGCTTAATCTGTGATACTTAATGAATAATTGTCTTTTAATAAAAGGAATATCATAAAAACAATTTACACAGGTTTGATGTCCTTTCATTTTACATAAAGATGATTAAAACATATCCATCCTAGGATCTGAACTTAAAACCCCTACAATCAGAATATCATAGTTACCTCTTCCTCAGTATCAATCACAGCAGGTGTGTTGTCAGATCTCAGGGTATTGGCAGCAGCTGGATTCCCTTCGCCCATTGTCGCTTGTGGTTCACTCCAAGAAGATGCTATGAACCTGTTAATCCAATAAAACTCGACCACTTTCTCGATGTGTCCTTTGGAAAACAGATGAGCAATTGCGACCGGCAGATCAGGAAAGTTATGAGTTCCACAAAGGGAGCAAAAATGAACTCCCTCGATTCCTCCTCTCAGGGGGTATACCTGCCTGAGCTGCGAATATCGCATCGCCACCCAAGAGGTTGATCTGACATGAAGTGAAGTAGCAACATCCAGTAACTGGGAACTGTTAATTTCCCTGTTGCACATCTTGATGAAATAACTTAGTACGAAGCCGACCAACGCAGCCTTTTCTACCACGGGAATGGAGCATATTCGTTCGTTACACGTACCGTTGCACACTAACTGTTCTTCACACCCATTGGTAGATGTTCGATCCAACGCATTGTGAGGCATGTCTGCTGGACCTGCACTGTGCGATTCCCTCGACAAACTCTTGACTTCAGCAATGATTAGGCCGTAGTTAGCGTCGCCCTCGTTGAGAATTCCCTTTTCGCGTGTGGTATCTACATTGCCCTCCTGAGGTATTCCCCTACCCCGAGTGCCTTCCACAGGGGAAAAGGCAGGCAGTACCGGCGTAGCACCTCTTGACGACGCGGTCTGGTTGGCGCCACCTAACATAGGACCCAGTGATATCCCAGAATCTGAAGAATCGCGACGTCTACGCTTCGTGTGTGGCAGCGGATCGTCTTTATTTCCATCACCATCATCCGGTTCGACTTGGTTTCCTTCAAGCGATGACCAAAGGCCGCTTCCGCTTCCCCGTGGATTACCCGAAAGAGTTCGTTTGCGAAGTGATGGATGTATTTCAAATTGTTCAGTTGTCAACAGATCAGCGTTGCTGAAACTACAAGTGGCAGTGTTGTCTTCAGGCCAGCACGGTACATCAGTTGATATCTCTGTGGAGCCTCCCGAGCTGTACTTTTCCGTTACATCAACCACTGTTCCTATTGATGACAGAACATCTTGGACGTTATTATCGGACGTGCATAGGTCCCACAGGGTTAACCCATTCGCCGGCTCCTCGTCATCAAAGAGACTAACTGCTTCCGCGTCATCCCTACTGTGCACATCTTGGTTGTGATCTATCAATCCCGCGTGCTTAACAAAATGAAGCGAACAGATATCACAGGTGAAATTGGGTACATCTTCTGGGCATGATATTGCACCTGTTAGTATCCCCGTCAACGCGGATTTGCTCTCGCCCTTGCCTGGTTTGGCGTTTCCTGTTGCGTTTCCTTTCGCTGATGAAGGGATCTCTTCGCGTTCACCATGTCTTGTTGGCGTCATGGAATCCAACCGGGCGTCACTGACTACTGAAGACGGGTCCACAGTGCTTGAAACTCTTGTAGTATCAGCAGTCGAAGTAGATATACATTGGTCGCTTGACCCTGATGTAGCGTTTGATGCTCCGTCATTCACCGGTGCGCCCGGCGTTTTCAGTTGATGTGCGTTAGTCTGCAGCAGTTGCGTGAGGGTTGAATCGCTATTCGAAGAACGCACATTGCCTTGTTTTGTCGAATCGACTTCCGGTACATCAATAGGAGCCGAGGAAGACTCCGCTCCTGAACCACCATTCAACATCATTTTGAAAATCTTATTATATATATTTTCAACAACTCTCCTGACACCCTCTTGGATATCTTCTGGCGCATTAGCTAACTGGTGTTCAGTCACACTAGCTAGCTGGCGTTCAGTCGCGCGTTTCAACCTCTTTATTTCCTTTTTATGTCTTTTCCTTTCCCTTCTTGCCAACCTTTGCTCGACCTCCTCGCGAGATAGGTGCCCGTGCTTCTCTTTCTTTCTTCGCTCCTCAGTTCTCGTCTCACCTTCCAGGGGGTCTGTATCCGATGGCATTGACTGCTGCCGGGCTTGGTTAGCTGGGCTGGCTCCACTCAAACCAGTGTTCTGGATCGTGTTCCATGTCCGCTGTCCATTTGCCACAGCCCGTCTGACAATATCTTGCATACTTTCACTATCCAGTCGTGGGTGTAATTGTGCAGGATTATCATCGCCTCGTACAACTACTTTGGCTAGATTTGCCGACACGACTGCTAGGACTTCGTTATCCCCGGAAGAGCTCTCCATATCTGAACTGGAATTTCCTTTCATCAGTTTCCAAGCTTTATACCCACTCAAAACAGCCTTTTTGACGCTTTCCTCGATTTTTTTTCGATCTATGTGCGCTGTGGTACTCAGGGGATTTTCAGAGGAAGATTGTTGAGCATTCTCCACGGCTTCATGTCCATCTCTCAGCGGAGTTGCGCTAGACTCTGACGAAGTTCCTACATCTGCACTAGCAGTTTTGTCTGTCACATTACGAGTCCGAAGTCTTTTCTCAGCAGCAACCCTGAGGCACCCCTCGATCATTTGGTAGGCCGTTTTGGATGGCGTTTCAGATGCTCTACACGTGCTGACATGGTCAGGATCAGAATCCCCCGTTTCGGCTCGAGTTGCTTCATCGTCAGGGGAGTCATCTACAATCCAACCCCCGTCGCTTTCTGAATCCGACTCGGTCAAGTCAATCAATGCAGGTTTCGAACCATCTGCAGAATCGCTCTGAGGTGTGGTTGAGGACTCGGAGATGTCGCCTCCATCCCCGCCCTTCCCCGCCGGTTCGATAATTTCGATTTCATCATCAGAAATTGGTTCAACTTCCAATGGTACATGTTTCCAGCGTGAACGCCCCTCCGGTTCGTTGTCTACTACGTGAATGTGGTGAACATCGAACATGTGCTTGTTGTATTCTCGATGTGCTAGGAAGTCATCGTCGCAAATGAAACAGGTCGCCGCCACACTGACAGGCGAAGTTGGCGCCTCTCCAGACATCGTCAAAGTTTTCTCGTGCTTCTCATCGGGATTAAGGCATCTGACGATCGTGGACGTCTGAAAAGAGATAAGAAAAATGGCAATGAAAGAAAACGTCATCGTAGAGGTCATCGTCGCAAACGAAAAAGGTCGCTTTCACGATGAGAGCCGAAGTTGGCGCCTCTCCAGACATCATCAAAGTTTTCTCATGCTTCTCCTCGGGATTAAGGCACCTGAAGATCGTTGAAGTCTGAAGAGAGATTAGAAAATTAGCAATTAAAGAAAATGATAATCATAATGATAATGTATTGTTACGAATGTAGATACATGCATTTAATAGTGTTGCAATTATTATTGGACCCAGTCACTGACCTCTATATTCCCCATGTATATAGTCTGCTACTTCTTTGTTCTTGCGCTGTTTATCAACCAGCAACTTCCACCCACTTAAACCGTGTTAGTTGGTTCCCACTTAACCCTCACCTTACAATGCCATTCATATACAATCGCTTTTATGTGTTTCCCCCGTTTGCCCATCCATTGTCTCTCATCTTGACTTCATCTTTGTATGCCCTAGCTCTTTCCTTAATTGTAATCCGATCACCTCTTAAGAGCGGTGATGCTTTTTGATGTCTTAAATCTGTGTTACCCTGTCTTTAATCCTGTAGAAATGAACTTCACACACCTACATGCAGTAATACCCGCTATTGTGTTGAACCTTAGATGTAAACCGTTAGCTTAATCTTAAGCCCTGCAATGTTTATAGGTGTATTTCTAAGAAGTGTTGTAATGTCAAGTCACTAGAGGTCATTCTTTGTTGTATTTAGTTCCCTTTTAGTCGGTGTCTAAAAAGATGTCATCCTTTGTCCTGTGGCCTATACATTCGGGGTTCATTAAAGTCAGTTATGAGTGAGTCCGTGATTATTCAGGAGAAGTCTGGGAGTTGTGATTTGAGACAGATAAGTTATAGAAGACAGTTTGAGTACGAAGTTATACTTAGAGTTAGTCCTGTTCGTCATTGCATTGTACGAAGTTGTTTATGAAAGAATAAACGAGTAACCGAATAACTCTCGCCAACTGTTATCTTTACATCGAAGCTTGTGGAACGTGCTTTACAGAGTGAATGTGATTATGATTGCGATTTAGAACTATATTCTTGGCCATCCAGACATCCATTATCATCATCATATTCATCCCATAACGATTTGTCCGTCAAAAAACAGAATCGTTACAGTATAAAGCGCATAATAGACAAAATGCCTCTCTATGTGATTTACATATAGTAAATTAAGTCATCTCCGCAAACGAAACAGGTCGCTCTCATGATGACAGCCAGTGTGGGCGCATCCCCAGACATTTCAAAAGTTTTCTTGCGCTTCTCTTCGGGATGAAGGCATTTGTAACTCGTTGATGCCTGGGGGTGACCAAGTCAGACTCTTGGTACCAGGCTCTTGGTAGATGCATCATTGCAGTAGACTACTTAGAATTGCAAAATACTTGCGAGTTTTCTACGAACCATTCTAACCTAAAAAGATGTA